>OX451740.1:396025121-396030121 GCA_948472305.1 Vicia faba
CGTCAAATAAACAACAACAACAACAACAACAACAACAACGTCAACAACAACAACAACAATGTCAAATAAACAACAACAACAACGTCAAATAAACAACATCAACAACAACGTCAAATAAACAACAACAACAACGTCAAATAAACAACAACAACAACGTCATATAAACAACAACAACAACAACAACAACGTCAAATAAACAACAACAACACCAACAATAACAACAACAAAAACAACAACAACAACAACAACAACGTCAAATAAACAACAACAACAACGTAAAATAAACAACAACAACAACAACAACAAATACAACGTCAAATAAACAACAACAACAACAAATACAACAACAACAACGTCAAATAACAACAACAATGTGAAATAAACAACAAAAACAACAACAACAACGTCAACGACATTAACAACATCAAATAAACAACAACAACAACAACAACGTCAAATAAACAACAACAACAACAACGTCAACAACAACAACAACAACGTCAAATAAACAACAACAACAACGTCAACAACAAAAACAACAACAACAGCGTCAACAACAACAACATCAAATAAATAACAACAACAACAACAACGTCAAATAAACAACAACAACAACAACAACATTAACAACAACATCAAATAAACAACAACAACAACGTCAAATAAATAACAATAACAACGTCAAATAAACAACAAAAACAACGACAACAACAACGTCAAATAAAGAACAACAACAACAACAACAACGTCAAATAAACAACAACAACAACAACGTCAAATGAATAACAACAACAACAACAACGTCAAATAAACACCAACAATAACAACAACGTCAAAGAAACAACAACAACAACAACGTCAAATAAACAACAACAACAACAACGTCAAATAAATAGCAACAATAACAACAACGTCAAATAAGCAACAAGAACAACAATAACAACAATAACAACAACAAATACAACAACAACAACAACAATGTCAAATAACAAAAACAACGTCAAATAAACAACAATAACAACGTCAAATAAACAACAACAACAACAACGTCAAATAAACAATAACAACATCAACAACGTCAAATAACAACAACAACAACATCAAATAAACAACAACAACAACAATGTCAAATAAACAACAACAACAACGTCAAATAAACAACAACAACAACAACGTCAATTAAACAACAACAACAACAATAAGAACAACAACGTCAAATAAACAACAACAACAACAACGTCAAATAAAAAACAACAACAACAACGACATCAACAACAACAAAAACGTCAAATAAACAACAACAACAACAACAACAACGTCAATAACAACAACTACGTAAAATAAACAACAACAACAACGTCAAATAAACAACAACAACAACAATGTCAACAACAACAACGTCAAATAAAAAACAACAACAATTTCAAATAAACAACAACAACTAAAACAACATCAAATAAACAACAACAACAACAACAACAACAACGTCAAATAAATAACTACAACAACAACGTCAACAACAACAACAACGTCAAATAAACAACAACAACAACAACAACAATAATAACGTCAAATAAACAACAACAATAACGTCAAATAAACAACAACAACAAATACAACAACAACAACAACGTCAAATAACAACAACAACGTCAAATAAACAACAACAACAACAACGTCAAATAAACATAAACAACACCAACAATAACAACAACAAAAACAACAACAACAACAACGTCAAATAAACAACAAAAACAACAACAACAATGTCAACAACATTAACAACGTCAAATAAACAACAACAATAACGTCAAATAAACAACAACAACAACAAATACAACAACAACAAATACAACAACAACGTCAAATAACAACAACAACGTCAAATAAACAACAACAACAACAACGTCAAATAAATAACAACGTCAAATAAACAACAACAACAACAACGTCAAATAAACAACAACAACAACGTCAAATAAATAACAACAACAACAACAATGTCAAATAAACAACAACAACAACACCGTCAACAACAACAACAATGTCAAATAACAACAACAACAACGTCCAATAAATAACAACAACAACAACGTCAACAACAACAACAAAAACGTCAAATAAACAACAACAACAACAACGTAAAATAAACAACAACAACGTCAAATAAACAACAACAACAACAACAACGTCAAATAAATAGCAACGATAACAACAACGTCAAATAAGCAACAACAACAACAACTATGTCAACAAACAACAACAACAACAAAAACGACGTCACATAAACAACAACAACTATGTCAACAACAACAACAACATTAAATAAAAGTCAACAACAACAACAACGTCAACAACAACAACAACGTCAAATAAACAACAACAACAACAACAACGTCAAATAAACAACAACAACAACGTTAAATAAACAACAACAACGTCAAATAAACAACAAAAACAATGACAACAACAACGTCAAATAAAGAACAACAAAAACAACAACAACATCAAATAAACAACAACAACAACGTCAAATGAATAACAACAACAACAATGTCAAATAAACAACAACAATAACAACAACGTCAAATAAGATACAACAATAATAACAACAACAAATACAACAACAACAACAACGTCAAATAAACAACAACAACAACAACAACAACAACAACAACGTCAAATAAACAACAACAACAACGTCAAATAAACAACAACAATAACAACGTCAAATAAATAACAACAATAACAACAACGTCAAATAAGCAACAACAACAACAACAACAACAAATACAACAACAACAACGTCAAATAACAAAAACAACGTCAAATAAACAACAACAACAACAATGTCAAATAAACAACAACAACAACAATGTCAACAACAACAACGTCAAATAAAAAACAACAACGTCAAATAAACAACAACAACTAAAACAACATCAAATAAACAACAACAACAACAACGTCAAATAAACGACAACAATGTCAAATAAAAAACAACAACAACAACAACATCAACAACAACAAAAACGTCAAATAAATAACAACAACAACGTCAACAACAACAACAAAAACGTCACATAAACAACAACAACAACAACGTAAAATAAACAACAACAACGTCAAATAAACAACAACAACAACAACAACGTCAAATAAATAGCAACAATAACAACAACGTCAAATAAGCAGCAACAACAACAACAACAACAACAACAAATACAACAACAACAACAACAACGTCAAATAACAAAAACAACGTTAAATAAATAACAATAACAACGTCAAATAAACATCAACAACAACAACAACGTCCAATAAATAACAACAACAACAACGTCAAATAAACAACAACAACAACAACGTCAAATAAACAACACCAACAACAACGTCAAATAAACAACAACAACAACGTCAAATAAACAACAACAACAACAACGTCAAATAAACAACAACAACAACAATGTCAAATAAAAAACAACAACAACAACAACATCAACAACAACAAAAACGTCAAATAAACAACAACAACAACAACGTGAATAACAACAACTACGTCAAATAAAAAACAACAACGTCAAATAAACAACAACAACAACAATGTCAACATCAATAACGTCAAATAAAAAACAACAACAACGTCAAATAAACAACAACAACTAAAACAACATCAAATAAACAACAACAACAACGTCAAATAAACAACAACAACAACAACAACAACAACAACGTCAACAACAACAACAACAATGTCAAATAAACAACAACAACAACGTCAAATAAACAACATCAACAACAACGTCAAATAAACAACAACAACAACGTCAAATAAACAACAACAACAACGTCATATAAACAACAACAACAACAACAACAACGTCAAATAAACAACAACAACACCAACAATAACAACAACAAAAACAACAACAACAACAACAACAACGTCAAATAAACAACAACAACAACGTAAAATAAACAACAACAACAACAACAAATACAACGTCAAATAAACAACAACAACAACA
Organism: Vicia faba; assembly: GCA_948472305.1. Lineage (NCBI taxonomy): Eukaryota > Viridiplantae > Streptophyta > Magnoliopsida > Fabales > Fabaceae > Vicia > Vicia faba. The sequence continues at coordinate 396,029,150 of OX451740.1, forward strand.
ACAAATACAACAACAACAACGTCAAATAACAACAACAATGTGAAATAAACAACAAAAACAACAACAACAACGTCAACGACATTAACAACATCAAATAAACAACAACAACAACAACGTCAAATAAACAACAACAACAACAACGTCAACAACAACAACAACAACGTCAAATAAACAACAACAACAACGTCAACAACAAAAACAACAACAACAGCGTCAACAACAACAACATCAAATAAATAACAACAACAACAACAACGTCAAATAAACAACAACAACAACAACAACATTAACAACAACATCAAATAAACAACAACAACAACGTCAAATAAATAACAATAACAACGTCAAATAAACAACAAAAACAACGACAACAACAACGTCAAATAAAGAACAACAACAACAACAACAACGTCAAATAAACAACAACAACAACAACGTCAAATGAATAACAACAACAACAACAACGTCAAATAAACACCAACAATAACAACAACGTCAAAGAAACAACAACAACAACAACGTCAAATAAACAACAACAACAACAACGTCAAATAAATAGCAACAATAACAACAACGTCAAATAAGCAACAAGAACAACAATAACAACAATAACAACAACAAATACAACAACAACAACAACAATGTCAAATAACAAAAACAACGTCAAATAAACAACAATAACAACGTCAAATAAACAACAACAACAACAACGTCAAATAAACAATAACAACATCAACAACGTCAAATAACAACAACAACAACATCAAATAAACAACAACAACAACAATGTCAAATAAACAACAACAACAACGTCAAATAAACAACAACAACAACGTCAATTAAACAACAACAACAACAATAAGAACAACAACGTCAAATAAACAACAACAACAACAACGTCAAATAAAAAACAACAACAACAACGACATCAACAACAACAAAAACGTCAAATAAACAACAACAACAACAACA
>OX451740.1:396035121-396047621 GCA_948472305.1 Vicia faba
ACAACAACGTAAAATAAACAACAACAATGTCAAATAAACAACAACAACAACGTCAAATAAATAGCAACAATAACAACAACGTCAAATAAGCAATAACAACAACAACAACAACAAATACAACAACAACAACGTCAAATAACAAAAACAACGTTAAATAAATAACAATAACAACGTCAAATAAACATCAACAACAACAACAACGTCAAATAAACAACAACAACGTCACATAAACAACAACAACTATGTCAACAACAACAACAACATCAAATAAACGTCAACAACAACAACAACAACAACAACAACAACAACAACGTCAAATAAATAACAACAACAACAACAACAACGTCAGATAAACAACAACAACAACAACGTCAACAACAACGTCAAATAAACAACAACAACAACGTCAAATAAACAACAAAAACAATGACAACAACAACGTCAAATAAAGAACAACAACAACAACAACAACGTCAAATAAACAACAACAACAACGTCAAATGAATAACAACAACAACAACGTCAAATAAACAACAACAATAACAACAACGTCAAATAAGATACAACAATAACAACAACAACAAATACAACAACAACAACAACAACAACGTCAAATAAACAACAACAACAACAACAACGTCAAATAAACAACAACAACAACGTCAAATAAACAACAACAACAACAACGTCAAATAAATAGCAACAATAACAACAACGTCAAATAAGCAACAACAACAACAACAACAACAAATACAACAACAACAACGTCAAATAACAAAAACAACGTCAAATAAACAATAATAACAACGTCAAATAAACAACAACAACAACAACAACGTCAAATAAACAATAACAACAACAACAACGTTAAATAAATAACAACAACGTCAAATAAACAACAACAACAACAACGTCAAATAAACAACAACAACAACAACGTCAAATAAAATACAACAACAATAACAACAACGACGTCAAATAAACAACAACAACAACGTCAAATAAAAAACAACAACAACAACATCAACAACAACAAAAACGTCAAATAAACAACAACAACAACAACGTCAATAACAATAACTACGTAAAATAAACAACAACAACAACAATGTCAAATAAACAACAACAACAACGTCATATAAAAAACAACAACAACGTCAAATAAACAACAACAACTAAAACAACATCAAAAAAACAACAACAACAACAACAACGTCAAATAAACAACAACAACGTCAAATAAAAAACAACAACAACAACATCAACAACAATAAAAACGTCAAATAAACAACAACAACGTCAATAACAACAACAACGTCAAATAAACAATAACAACAACAACAACGTCAAATAAACAACAACAACAACAACAGCGTCAAATAAACAACAACAACGTCAAATAAACAACAACAACAACGTCAAATAAACAACAACAACAACGTCAAATAAAAAACAATAACAACAACATCAACAACAACAAAAACGTCAAATAAACAACAACAACAACAACAACAACAATGTCAATAACAACAACTACGTCAAATAAACAACAACAACAACAATGTCAAATAAACAACAACAACAACAATGTCAACAACAACAACGTCAAATAAAAAACAACAACGTCAAATAAACAACAATAACTAAAACAACATCAAATAAACAACAACAACAATAACGTCAAATAAACAACAACAATGTCAAATAAAAAACAACAACAATAACAACATCAACAACAACAAAAATGTCAAATAAATAACAACAACAACGTCAACAACAACAACAAAAACGTCAAATAAACAACAACAACAACAACGTAAAATAAACAATAACAACAACGTCAAATAAACAACAACAACAACAACAACGTCAAATAAATAGCAACAATAACAACAACGTCAAATAAGCAGCAACAACAACAACAACAACAAATACAACAACAACAACGTCAAATAACAAAAACAACGTTAAATAAATAACAATAACAACGTCAAATAAACATCAACAATAACAACAACGTCCAATAAACAACAACAACAACAACAACGTCAAATAAACAACAAAAACAACAACGTCAAATAAACAACAACAACAACAACGTCAAATAAACAACAACAACAACGTCAAATAAACAACAACAACAACAACGTCAAATAAACAACAACAACAACAACAATGTCAAATAAAAAACAACTACAACAACAACATCAACAACAACAAAAACGTCAAATAAACAACAACAACAACAACGTCAAATAAAGAACAACAACAACAATAACAACGTCAAATAAACAACAACAACAACAACGTCAAATGAACAACAACAACAACAACAACAACGTCAAATAAATAGCAACAATAACAACAACGTCAAATAAGCAACAAGAACAACAATAACAACAATAACAACAACAAATACAACAACAACAACGTCAAATAACAAAAACAACGTCAAATAAACAACAATAACAACGTCAAATAAACAACAACAACAACGTCAAATAAACAATAACAACATCAACAACTTCAAATAACAACAACAACAACGTCAAATAAACAACAACAACAACAATGTCAAATAAACAACAACAACAACGTCAAATAAACAACAACAACAACAACGTCAAATAAACAACAACAACAACAACAACAATAACAACAACAACGTGAAATAAACAACAACAACAACAACGTCAAATAAACAACAACAACAACAACAATAACAATGTCAAATAAACAACAACAATAACGTCAAATAAACAACAACAACAACAACGTCAAATAACAACAACAACGTCAAATAAACAACAACAACAACAACAACAACGTCAAATAAACAAAAAGAACACCAACAATAACAACAACAAAAACAACAACGTCAAATAAACAACAAAAACAACAACAACAATGTCAACAACATTAACAACGTCAAATAAACAACAACAACAACAACAATAACAACGTCAAATAAACAACAACAATAACGTCAAATAAACAACAACAACAACAAATACAACAACAACAAATACAACAATAACAACAACGTCAAATAACAACAACAACGTCAAATAAACAACAACAACGTCAAATAAATAACAACGTCAAATAAACAACAACAACAACAACAACAACAACGTCAAATAAACAACAACAACAACGTCAAATAAATAACAACAACAACAACAATGTCAAATAAACAACAACAACACCGTCAACAACAACAACAATGTCAAATAACAATAACAACAACAACGTCCAATAAATAACAACAACAACAACGTCAACAACAACAACAAAAACGTCAAATAAACAACAACAACAACAACAACAACAACATAAAATAAACAACAACAACGTCAAATAAACAACAACAACAACAACGTCAAATAAACAATAAAAACAACAACAACGTCAAATAAATAACAACAACGTCAAATAAACAACCACAACAACGTCAAATAAACAATAACAACAACAACGTCAAATAAACAACAACAACAACAACGTCAAATAAAATACAACAATAATAACAACAACAACGTCAATTAAACAACAACAACAACGTCAAATAAAAAACAACAACAACAACATACACAACAACAAAAACGTCAAATAAACAACAACAACAACAACAACGTCAATAACAATAACTACGTAAAATAAACAACAACAACAACAATGTCAAATAAACAACAACAACAACATCAAATAAAAAACAACAACAACGTCAAATAAACAACAACAACTAAAACAACATCAAATAAACAACAACAACAACAACAATAACGTCAAATAAACAACAACAACGTCAAATAAAAAACAACAACAACAACATCAACAACAATAAAAACGTCAAATAAACAACAATAATAACAACGTCAAAAACAACAACAACGTCAAATAAATAACAACAACAACAATAACAACGTCAAATAAACAACAACAATAACGTCAAATAAACAACAACAACAACAAATACAACAACAACAACAACAACGTCAAATAACAACAACAACGTCAAATAAACAACAACAACAACAACGTCAAATAAACAACAACAACAACGTCAAATAAACAACAACAACAACAACGTCAAATAAACAACAACAACAACAACGTCAAATAAACAACAACAACAACGTCAAATAAATAACAACAACAACAATGTCAAATAAACAACAACAACAACACCGTCAACAACAACAACAATGTCAAATAAACAACAACAACAATGTCAAATAAATAGCAACAATAACAACAACGTCAAATAAGCAACAACAACAACAACAAATACAACAACAACAACGTCAAATAACAAAAACAACATTAAATAAATAACAATAACAAAGTCAAATAACAACAACAACAACGTCAAATAAACAACAACAACAACAACAACAATAACAACAACAACAACGTGAAATAAACAACAACAACAACAACAACGTCAACAACATTAACAACGTCAAATAAACAACAACAACAACAACAACGTCAAATAAACAACAACAACAACGTCAACAACAACAACAACGTCAAATAAACAACAACAACAACGTCAAATAAACAACAACAACAACAACGTCAAATAAACAACAACAACAACAACAACAATAACAATAACAACAATAACAACAACAACGTCAAATAAACAACAACAACGTCAAATAAACAACAACAACAACAACAACAATAACAACAACAACGTCAAATAAACAACAATAACAACAACGTCAAATAAAAAACAACAACAACAACAACATCAACAACAACAAAAACGTCAAATAAACAACAACAACAACAACGTCAATAACAACAACTACGTCAAATAAACAACAACAACAATGTCAAATAAACAACAACAACAACAATGTCAACATCAACAACGTCAAATAAAAAACAACAACAACGTCAAATAAACAACAACAACTAAAACAACATCAAATAAACAACAACAACAACGTCAAATAAATACCAACAACGTCAAATAAAAAACAACAACAACAACAACATCAACAACAACAAAAACGTCAAATAAACAACAACAACAACAACAACAACGTCAATAACAACAACTACGTCAAATAAACAACAACAACAACAACGTCAAATAAACAACAACAACAACAATGTCAAATAAACAACAATAACAACGTCAAATAAACAACAACAACAACAACGTCAAATAAACAATAACAACAACAACAACGTCAAATAAATAACAACAACGTCAACTAAACAACAACAACAACAACATCAAATAAACAACAACAACAACGTCAAATAAACAACAACAACAACGTCAAATAAAATACAACAACAATAACAACAACAACAACGTCAAATAAACAACAACAACGTCAAATAAAAAAAACCAACAACAACAAAAACGTCAAATAAACAACAACAACAACAACGTCAATAACAATAACTACGTAAAATAAACAACAACAACAACAATATCAAATAAACAACAACAACAACGTCAAATAAAAAACAACAACAACGTCAAATAAACAACAACAACTAAAACAACATCAAATAAAAAACAACAACAACAACAACGTCAAATAAACAACAACAACGTCAAATAAAAAACAACAACAACAACAACATCAACAACAACAAAAACGTCAAATAAACAACAACAACGTCAATAACAACAACTACGTCAAATAAACAACAACAACAACAACGTCAAATAAACAACAACAACAACAATGTCAACAACAACACCATGAAATCAAAAACAACAACAACAACGTCAAATAAACAACAACAACTAAAACAACATCAAATAAACAACAACAACAACAACGTCAAATAAACAACAACAACAACGTCAAATAAACAACAAGAACAACAACAACGTCAAATAAACAAAAACAACACCAATAATAACAACAACAAAAACAACAACAACAACAACAAAAACAACGTCAAATAAACAACAAAAACAACAACAACAATGTCAACAACATTAACAACGTCAAATAAACAACAACAACAACAACGTCAAATAAACAACAACAATAACAACGTCAACAACAACAAAAACGTCAAATAAACAACAATAACAACAATAACAACGTCAAATAAACAACAACAATAACGTCAAATAAACAACAACAACAACAAATACAACAACAACAACAACGTCAAATAACAACAACAACGTCAAATAAACAACAACAACAACAACGTCAAATAAACAACAACAACAACGTCAAATAAACAACAACAACAATGTCAAATAAATAACAACAACAACAACATCAAATAAAGAACAACAACAACAATAACAACGTCAAATAAACAACAACAACAACGTCAAATGAACAACAACAACAACAACGTCAAATAAATAGCAACAATAACAACAACGTCAAATAAGCAACAAGAACAACAATAACAACAATAACAACAACAAATACAACAACAACAACAACAACAACGTCAAATAAAAAAAAACAACGTCAAATAAACAACAATAACAACGTCAAATAAACAACAACAACAACAACGTCAAATAAACAATAACAACATCAACAACGTCAAATAACAACAACAACAACGTCAAATAAACAACAAAAACAATGTCAAATAAACAACAACAACAACGTCAAATAAACAACAACAACAACGTCAAATAAACAACAACAACAACAACAATAACAACAACAACGTGAAATAAACAACAACAACAACAACGTCAAATAAAAAACAACAACAACAACGACATCAACAACAACAAAAACGTCAAATAAACAACAACAACAACAACGTCAATAACAACAACTACGTCAAATAAACAACAACAACAACAACGTCAAATAAACAACAACAACAACAATGTCAACAACAACGTCAAATAAAAAACAACAACAACGTCAAATAATCAACAACAACTAAAATAACATTAAATAAACAACAACAACAACAACAACAACAACGTCAAATAAATAACTACAACAACAACGTCAACAACAACAACAACGTCAAATAAACAACAACAACAACAACAATAACAACGTCAAATAAACAACAACAATAACGTCAAATAAACAACAACAACAACAACGTCAAATAACAACAACAACGTCAAATAAACAACAACAACAACAACAACGTCAAATAAACAAAAAGAACACCAACAATAACAACAAAAAAACAACAACGTCAAATAAACAACAAAAACAACAACAACAATGTCAACAACATTAACAACGTCAAATAAACAACAATAACAACAACAATAACAACGTCAAATAAACAACAATAATAACGTCAAATAAACAACAACAACAAATACAACAACAACAAATACAACAATAACAACAACGTCAAATAACAACAACAACGTCAAATAAACAACAACAACAACGTCAAATAAATAACAACGTCAATAAACAACAACAACAACAACAACAACAACGTCAAATAAACAACAACAACAACGTCAAATAAATAACAACAACAACAACAATGTCAAATAAACAACAACAACAACAACACCGTCAACAATAACAACAATGTCAAATAACAATAACAACAATAACGTCCAATAAATAACAACAACAACAACGTCAACAACAACAACAAAAACGTCAAATAAACAACAACAACAACAACAACAACGTAAAATAAACAACAACAACGTCAAATAAACAACAACAACAACAACAACGTCAAATAAACAATAAAAACAACAACAACGTCAAATAAATAACAACAACGTCAAATAAACAACAACAACAACAACGTCAAATAAACAACAACAACAACAACGTCAAATAAACAACAACCACAACAACGTCAAATAAAATACAACAACAATAACAACAACAACGTCAAATAAACAACAACAACAACGTCAAATAAAAAACAACAACAACAACATCAACAACAACAAAAACGTCAAATAAACAACAACAACAACGTTAATAACAATAACTACGTAAAATAAACAACAACAACAACAATGTCAAATAAACAACAACAACAACGTCAAATAAAAAACAACAACATTGTCAAATAAACAACAACAACTAAAACAACATCAAATAAACAACAACAACAACAACAACAACGTCAAATAAACAACAACAACGTCAAATAAAAAACAACAACAACAACATCAACAACAATAAAAACGTCAAATAAACAACAACAACGTCAATAACAACAACTACGTCAAATAAAAAACAACAACAACAACGTCAAATAAACAACAACAACAACAATGTCAACAACAACAACGTTAAATAAAAAACAACAACAACAACGTCAAATAAACAACAATAACTAAAACAACATCAAATAAACAACAACAACAACAACAACGTCAAATAAACAACAACAACAACAACGTCAACAACAACAACAATGTTAAATAAACAACAACAACAACAACGTCAAATAAACAACAACAACAACAACAACGTCAAATAATCAACAACAACAACAACGTCAAATAAACAACAACAACAACGTCAAATAAACAACAAGAACAACAACAACGTCAAATAAACAAAAACAACACCAATAATAACAACAACAAAAACAACAACAACAACAAAAACAACGTCAAATAAACAACAAAAACAACAACAACAATGTCAACAACATTAACAACGTCAAATAAACAACATCAACAACAACGTCAAATAAACAACAATAATAACAACGTCAAAAACAACAACAACGTCAAATAAACAACAACAACAACAATAACAACGTCAAATAAACAACAACAATAACGTCAAATAAACAACAACAACAACAAATACAACAACAACAACGTCAAATAACAACAACAACGTCAAATAAACAACAACAACAACAACGTCAAATAAACAACAACAACAACGTCAAATAAACAACAACAACAACAACGTCAAATAAACAACAACAACAACGTCAAATAAATAACAACAACAAAAACAATGTCAAATAAACAACAACAACAACTACACTGTCAACAACAACAACAATGTCAAATAACAACAACAACAACAACATCCAATAAATAACAACAACAACAACGTCAACAACAACAACAAAAACGTCAAATAAACAACAACAACAACAACGTAAAATAAACAACAACAACGTCAAATAAACAACAACAACAACGTCAAATAAATAGCATCAATAACAACAACGTCACATAAGCAACAACAACAACAACAACAAATACAACAACAACAACGTCAAATAACAAAAACAACATTAAATAAATAACAATAACAAAGTCAAATAACAACAACAACGTCAAATAAACAACAACAACAACAACAACAACGTGAAATAAACAACAACAACAACAACGTCAACAACATTAACAACGTCAAATAAACAACAACAACAACGACGACGTCAAATAAACAACAACAACAACGTCAACAACAACAACAACGTCAAATAAACAACAACAACAACAACGTCAAATAAACAACAACAACAACAACGTCAAATAAACAACAACAACAACAATAACAACAACAACGTCAAATAAACAACAACAACAACGTCAAATAAAAAACAACAATAACAACAACATCAACAACAACAAAAACGTCAAATAAACAACAACAACAACAACGTCAATAACAACAACTACGTCAAATAAACAACAACAACAACAATGTCAAATAAACAACAACAACAACAATGTCAACATCAACAACGTCAAATAAAAAACAACAACAATGTCAAATAAACAACAACAACTAAAACAACATCAAATAAACAACAACAACAACAACAACAACGTCAGATAAACAACAACAACAACAACAACATCAACAACAACAAAAACGTCAAATAAACAATAACAACAACAACAACAACAACGTCAATAACAACAACTACGTCAAATAAACAACAACAACAACAACAACGTCAAATAAACAACAACAACAATGTCAAAAAACAACAATGTCAAATAAACAACAATAACAACGTCAAATAAACAACAACAACAACGTCAAATAAACAATAACAACAACAACAAAGTCAAATAAATAACAACAACGTCAACTAAACAACAACAACAACAACATCAAATAAACAACAACAACAACAACGTCAAATAAACAACAACAACAACGTCAAATAAAATACAACAACAATAACAACAACAATGTCAAATAAACAACAATAACAACGTCAAATAAACAACAACAACAACAACGTCAAATAAACAATAACAACAACAACAACGTCAAATAAATAACAACAACGTCAACTAAACAACAACAACAACAACATCAAATAAACAACAACAACAACAACGTCAAATAAACAACAACAACAACGTCAAATAAAATACAACAACAATAACAACAACAACGTCAAATAAACAACAACAACAACGTCAAATAAAAAACAACAACAACAACATCAACAACAACAAAAACGTCAAATAAACAACAACAACAACAACGTCAATAACAATAACTACGTAAAATAAACAACAACAACAACAATGTCAAATAAACAACAACAACAACGTCAAATAAAAAACAACAACAACGTCAAATAAACAACAACAACTAAAACAACATCAAATAAACAACAACAGCAACAACGTCAAATAAACAACAACAACTTCAAATAAAAAACAACAACAACAACAACATCAACAACAAAAACGTCAAATAAACAACAACAACGTCAATAACAACAACTACGTCAAATAAACAACAACAACAACAACGTCAAATAAACAACAACAACAATGTCAACAACAACAACATGAAATAAAAAACAACAACAACAACGTCAAATAAATAACAACAACTAAAACAACATCAAATAAACAACAACAACAACAAAAACGTCAAATAAACAACAACAACAACAACAACGTCAAATAAACAACAACAACAACAACGTCAAATAAACAACAAGAACAACAACAACGTCAAATAAACAAAAACAACACCAATAATAACAACAACAAAAACAACAACAACAACAAAAACAATGTCAAATAAACAACAAAAACAACAACAACAATGTCAACAACATTAACAACGTCAAATAAACAACAACAACAACAACGTCAAATAAACAACAACAATAACAACGTCAACAACAACAACAACGTCAAATAAACAACAACAACAACAACAATAACAACGTCAAATAAACAACAACAATAACGTCAAATAAACAACAACAACAACAACAACGTCAAATAACAACAACAACGTCAAATAAACAACAACAAAAACAACGTCAAATAAACAACAACAACAACGTCAAATAAACAACAACAACAACGTCAAATAAACAACAACAACAACGTCAAATAAATAACAACAACAACAACAATGTCAAATAAACAACAACAACAACAACAACACCGTCAACAACAACAACAATGTCAAATAACAACAACAACAACAACGTCCAATAAATAACAACAACAACAACGTCAACAACAACAACAAAAACGTCAAATAAACAACAACAACAACGTAAAATAAACAACAACAACGTCAAATAAACAACAACAACAATGTCAAATAAATAGCAACAATAACAACAACGTCAAATAAGCAACAACAACAACAACAACAAATACAACAACAACAACAACGTCAAATAACAAAAACAACATTAAATAAATAACAATAACAAAGTCAAATAACAACAACAACGTCAAATAAACAACAACAACAACAATAATAACAACAACAACAACAACAACAACGTAAAATAAACAACAACATCAACAACATTAACAACGTCAAATAAACAACAACAACAACAACGTCAAATAAACAACAACAACAACGTCAACAACAACAACAACGTCAAATAAACAACAACAACAACGTCAAATAAACAACAATAACAACAACGTCAAATAAACAACAACAACAACAATAACAACAACAACGTCAAATAAACAACAACAACAACGTCAAATAAAAAACAACAACAAAAACAACATCAACAACAACAAAAATGTCAAATAATCAACAACAACAACGTCAATAACAACAACTACGTCAAATAAACAACAACAACAACCATGTCAAATAAACAACAACAACAACAATGTCAACATCAACAACGTCAAATAAAAAACAACAACAACGTCAAATAAACAACAACAACTAAAACAATATCAAATAAACAACAACAACAACAACAACGTCAAATAAACAACAACAACGTCAAATAAAAAACAACAACAACAACAACATCAACAACAACAAAAACGTCAAATAAACAACAACAACAACAACAACGTCAATAACAACAACTACGTCCAATAAACAACAACAACAATAACGTCAAATAAACAACAACAACAATAACGTTAAATAAACAACAACATCAAATAAACAACAACAACAACAACGTCAAATAAACAACAACAACAACAACAACAACAACAACAACAACGTCAACAACAACAACAACAATGTCAAATAAACAACAACAACAACGTCAAATAAACAACAACAACGTCAAATAAACAA
>OX451740.1:396052621-396057621 GCA_948472305.1 Vicia faba
TAAACAACAACAACAACAACGTCAAATAAACAACAACAACAACAACAACGTCAAATAATCAACAACAACAACGTCAAATAAACAACAACAACAACGTCAAATAAACAACAAGAACAACAACAACGTCAAATAAACAAAAACAACACCAATAATAACAACAACAAAAACAACAACAACAACAAAAACAACGTCAAATAAACAACAAAAACAACAACAACAATGTCAACAACATTAACAACGTCAAATAAACAACAACAACAACAACAACGTCAAATAAACAACAATAATAACAACGTCAAAAACAACAACAACGTCAAATAAATAACAACAACAACAATAACAACGTCAAATAAACAACAACAATAACGTCAAATAAACAACAACAACAACAAATACAACAACAACAACAACGTCAAATAACAACAACAACGTCAAATAAACAACAACAACAACAACGTCAAATAAACAACAACAACAACGTCAAATAAACAACAACAACAACAACGTCAAATAAACAACAACAACAACAACGTCAAATAAACAACAACAACAACGTCAAATAAATAACAACAACAACAATGTCAAATAAACAACAACAACAACACCGTCAACAACAACAACAATGTCAAATAAACAACAACAACAATGTCAAATAAATAGCAACAATAACAACAACGTCAAATAAGCAACAACAATAACAACAAATACAACAACAACAACGTCAAATAACAAAAACAACATTAAATAAATAACAATAACAAAGTCAAATAACAACAACAACAACGTCAAATAAACAACAACAACAACAACAACAATAACAACAACAACAACAACGTGAAATAAACAACAACAACAACAACAACGTCAACAACATTAACAACGTCAAATAAACAACAACAACAACAACAACGTCAAATAAACAACAACAACAACGTCAACAACAACAACAACGTCAAATAAACAACAACAACAACAACGTCAAATAAACAACAACAACAACGTCAAATAAACAACAACAACAACAACAATAACAACAACAACGTCAAATAAACAACAATAACAACAACGTCAAATAAAAAACAACAACAACAACAACATCAACAACAACAAAAACGTCAAATAAACAACAACAACAACAACGTCAATAACAACAACTACGTCAAATAAACAACAACAGCAACAATGTCAAATAAACAACAACAACAACAATGTCAACATCAACAACGTCAAATAAAAAACAACAACAACGTCAAATAAACAACAACAACTAAAACAACATCAAATAAACAACAACAACAACGTCAAATAAAAAACAACAACAACAACAACATCAATTACAACAAAAACGTCAAATAAACAACAAGAACAACAACAACAACAACGTCAATAACAACAACTACGTCAAATAAACAACAACAACAACAAAGTCAAATAAACAACAACAACAACAATGTCAAATAAACAACAATAACAACGTCAAATAAACAACAACAACAACAACAACGTCAAATAAACAATAACAACAACAACAACGTCAAATAAATAACAACAACGTCAACTAAACAACAACAACAACAACATCAAATAAACAACAACAACAACAACGTCAAATAAACAACAACAACAACGTCAAATAAAATACAACAACAATAACAACAACAACGTCAAATAAACAACAACAACAACGTCAAATAAAAAACAACAACAACAACATCAACAACAACAAAAACGTCAAATAAACAACAACAACAACAACGTCAATAACAATAACTACGTAAAATAAACAACAACAACAACAATATCAAATAAACAACAACAACAACGTCAAATAAAAAACAACAACAACGTCAAATAAACAACAACAACTAAAACAACATCAAATAAAAAACAACAACAACAACAACGTCAAATAAACAACAACAATGTCAAATAAAAAACAACAACAACAACAACGTCAAATAAACAAAAACAACAACAACAACGTCAAATAACAACAACAACAACAACGTCAAATAACAACAACAACGTCAAATAAACAACAACAACAACAACGTCAAATAAACAACAACAACAACGTCAAATAAACAACAACAACAACAACGTCAAATAAACAACAACAACAGCAACGTCAAATAAACAACAACAACAACGTCAAATAAATAACAACAACAACAATGTCAAATAAACAACAACAACAACACCGTCAACAACAACAACAATGTCAAATAAACAACAACAACAATGTCAAATAAATAGCAACAATAACAACAACGTCAAATAAGCAACAACAACAACAACAAATACAACAACAACAACGTCAAATAACAAAAACAACATTAAATAAATAACAATAACAAAGTCAAATAACAACAACAACAACGTCAAATAAACAACAACAACAACAACAACAATAACAACAACAACAACAACGTGAAATAAACAACAACAACAACAACAACAACGTCAACAACATTAACAACGTCAAATAAACAACAACAACAACAACAACGTCAAATAAACAACAACAACAACGTCAACAACAACAACAACGTCAAATAAACAACAACAACAACAATGTCAAATAAACAACAACAACAACAACGTCAAATAAACAACAACAACAACAACAATAACAACAACAACGTCAAATAAACAACAATAACAACAACGTCAAATAAAAAACAACAACAACAACAACATCAACAACAACAAAAACGTCAAATAAACAACAACAACAACAACGTCAATAACAACAACTACGTCAAATAAACAACAACAGCAACAATGTCAAATAAACAACCACAACAACAATGTCAACATCAACAACGTCAAATAAAAAACAACAACAAGGTCAAATAAACAACAACAACTAAAACAACATCAAATAAACAACAACAACAACGTCAAATAAAAAACAACAACAACAACAACATCAATTACAACAAAAACGTCAAATAAACAACAAGAACAACAACAACAACAACAACGTCAATAACAACAACTACGTCAAATAAACAACAACAACAACAAAGTCAAATAAACAACGACAACAACAATGTCAAATAAACAACAATAACAACGTCAAATAAACAACAACAACAACAACGTCAAATAAACAACAACAACAACAACAACGTCAAATAAATAACAACGTCAATAAACAACAATAACAACAACAACAACGTCAAATAAACAACAACAACAACGTCAAATAAATAACAACAACAACAACAATGTCAAATAAACAACAACAACAACAACAACAACACCGTCAACAATAACAACAATGTCAAATAACAATAACAACAACAACGTCCAATAAATAACAACAACAACAACAAAAACGTCAAATAAACAACAACAACAACAACAACGTAAAATAAACAACAACAACGTCAAATAAACAACAACAACAACAACAACGTCAAATAAACAATAAAAACAACAACAACGTCAAATAAATAACAACAACGTCAAATAAACAACAACAACAACAACGTCAAATAAACAACAACAACAACAACGTCAAATAAACAACAACCACAACAACGTCAAATAAAATACAACAACAATAACAACAACAACGTCAAATAAACAACAACAACAACGTCAAATAAAAAACAACAACAACAACATCAACAACAACAAAAACGTCAAATAAACAACAACAACAACGTTAATAACAATAACTACGTAAAATAAACAACAACAACAACAATGTCAAATAAACAACAACAACAACGTCAAATAAAAAACAACAACAACTAAAACAACATCAAATAAACAACAACAACAATAACAACGTCAAATAAAAAACAACAACAACAACATCAACAACAATAAAAACGTCAAATAAACAACAACAACGTCAATAACAACAACTACGTCAAATAAAAAACAACAACAACAACGTCAAATAAACAACAACAACAATGTCAACAACAACAACGTTAAATAAAAAACAACAACAACAACGTCAAATAAACAACAATAACTAAAACAACATCAAATAAACAACAACAACAACAACGTCAAATAAACAACAACAACAACAACAACGTCAACAACAACAACAACAATGTTAAATAAACAACAACAACAACAACGTCAAATAAACAACAACAACAACAACGCCAAATAATCAACAACAACAACAACGTCAAATAGACAACAACAACAACGTCAAATAAACAACAAGAACAACAACAACGTCAAATAAACAAAAACAACACCAATAATAACAACAACAAAAACAACAACAACAACAAAAACAACGTCAAATAAACAACAAAAACAACAACAACAATGTCAACAACATTAACAACGTCAAATAAACAACAACAACAACAACGTCACTTAAACAACAATAATAACAACGTCAAAAACAACAACAACGTCAAATAAACAACAACAACAACAATAACAACGTCAAATAAACAACAACAATAACGTCAAATAAACAACAACAACAACAAATACAACAACAACAACGTCAAATAACAACAACAACGTCAAATCAACAACAACAACAACAACAACGTCAAATAAACAACAACAACAACGTCAAATAAACAACAACAACAACAACGTCAAATAAACAACAACAACAACGTCAAATAAATAACAACAACAACAACAATGTCAAATAAACAACAACAACAACTACACTGTCAACAACAACAACAATGTCAAATAACAACAACAACAACAACATCCAATAAATAACAACAACAACAACGTCAACAACAACAACAAAAACGTCAAATAAACAACAACAACAACGTAAAATAAACAACAACAACGTCAAATAAACAACAACAACAACGTCAAATAAATAGCAACAATAACAACAACGTCAAATAAGCAACAACAACAACAACAAATACAACAACAACAACGTCAAATAACAAAAACAACATTAAATAAATAACAATAACAAAGTCAAATAACAACAACAACGTCAAATAAACAACAACAACAACAACAACAACGTGAAATAA
>OX451740.1:396070121-396072621 GCA_948472305.1 Vicia faba
AACAAAAACGTCAAATAAACAACAAGAACAACAACAACAACAACGTCAATAACAACAACTACGTCAAATAAACAACAACAACAACAAAGTCAAATAAACAACAACAACAACAATGTCAAATAAACAACAATAACAACGTCAAATAAACAACAACAACAACAACGTCAAATAAACAATAACAACAACAACAACGTCAAATAAATAACAACAACGTCAACTAAACAACAACAACAACAACATCAAATAAACAACAACAACAACAACGTCAAATAAACAACAACAACAACGTCAAATAAAATACAACAACAATAACAACAACAACGTCAAATAAACAACAACAACAACGTCAAATAAAAAACAACAACAACAACATCAACAACAACAAAAACGTCAAATAAACAACAACAACAACAACGTCAATAACAATAACTACGTAAAATAAACAACAACAACAACAATATCAAATAAACAACAACAACAACGTCAAATAAAAAACAACAACAACGTCAAATAAACAACAACAACTAAAACAACATCAAATAAAAAACAACAACAACAACAACGTCAAATAAACAACAACAATGTCAAATAAAAAACAACAACAACAACAACGTCAAATAAACAAAAACAACAACAACAACGTCAAATAACAACAACAACAACAACGTCAAATAACAACAACAACGTCAAATAAACAACAACAACAACAACGTCAAATAAACAACAACAACAACGTCAAATAAACAACAACAACAACAACGTCAAATAAACAACAACAACAGCAACGTCAAATAAACAACAACAACAACGTCAAATAAATAACAACAACAACAATGTCAAATAAACAACAACAACAACACCGTCAACAACAACAACAATGTCAAATAAACAACAACAACAATGTCAAATAAATAGCAACAATAACAACAACGTCAAATAAGCAACAACAACAACAACAAATACAACAACAACAACGTCAAATAACAAAAACAACATTAAATAAATAACAATAACAAAGTCAAATAACATCAACAACAACGTCAAATAAACAACAACAACAACAACAACAATAACAACAACAACAACAACGTGAAATAAACAACAACAACAACAACAACGTCAACAACATTAACAACGTCAAATAAACAACAACAACAACAACAACGTCAAATAAACAACAACAACAACGTCAACAACAACAACAACGTCAAATAAACAACAACAACAACAATGTCAAATAAACAACAACAACAACAACGTCAAATAAACAACAACAACAACAACAATAACAACAACAACGTCAAATAAACAACAATAACAACAACGTCAAATAAAAAACAACAACAACAACAACATCAACAACAACAAAAACGTCAAATAAACAACAACAACAACAACGTCAATAACAACAACTACGTCAAATAAACAACAACAGCAACAATGTCAAATAAACAACAACAACAACAATGTCAACATCAACAACGTCAAATAAAAAACAACAACAAGGTCAAATAAACAACAACAACTAAAACAACATCAAATAAACAACAACAACAACGTCAAATAAAAAACAACAACAACAACAACATCAATTACAACAAAAACGTCAAATAAACAACAAGAACAACAACAACAACAACAACGTCAATAACAACAACTACGTCAAATAAACAACAACAACAACAAAGTCAAATAAACAACGACAACAACAATGTCAAATAAACAACAATAACAACGTCAAATAAACAACAACAACAACAACGTCAAATAAACAACAACAACAACAACAACGTCAAATAAATAACAACGTCAATAAACAACAATAACAACAACAACAACGTCAAATAAACAACAACAACAACGTCAAATAAATAACAACAACAACAACAATGTCAAATAAACAACAACAACAACAACAACAACAACACCGTCAACAATAACAACAATGTCAAATAACAATAACAACAACAACGTCCAATAAATAACAACAACAACAACAAAAACGTCAAATAAACAACAACAACAACAACAACGTAAAATAAACAACAACAACGTCAAATAAACAACAACAACAACAACAACGTCAAATAAACAATAAAAACAACAACAACGTCAAATAAATAACAACAACGTCAAATAAACAACAACAACAACAACGTCAAATAAACAACAACAACAACAACGTCAAATAAACAACAACCACAACAACGTCAAATAAAATACAACAACAATAACAACAACAACGTCAAATAAACAACAACAACAACGTCAAATAAAAAACAACAACAACAACATCAACAACAACAAAAACGTCAAATAAACAACAACAACAACGTTAATAACAATAACTACGTAAAATAAACAACAACAACAACAATGTCAAATAAACAACAACAACAACGTCAAATAAAAAACAACAACAACTAAAACAACATCAAATAAACAACAACAACAATAACAACGTCAAATAAAAAACAACAACAACAACATCAACAACAAT
>OX451740.1:396077621-396080121 GCA_948472305.1 Vicia faba
TCAAATAAACAACAACAACAACAACAACGTCAAATAAACAACAACAACAACAACGTCAAATAAACAACAACAACAACAACAATAACAACGTCAAATAAACAACAACAATAACGTCAAATAAACAACAACAACAACAAATACAACAACAACAACGTCAAATAACAACAACAACGTCAAATAAACAACAACAACAATAACGTCAAATAAACAACAACGTCAAATAAACAACAACAACAACAACAACAATGTCAAATAAACAACAACAACAACAACGTCAAATAAACAACAACAACAACAACAACAACGTTAAATAAACAACAACAACAACAACAACAACGTCAAATAAGGAACAACAACAACAACGTCAAATAAACAACAACAACTACAACAACGTCAAATAAACAACAATAACACCAACAATAAAAACAACAAAAACAACAACAACGTCAAATAAACAACAAAAACAACAACAACAATGTCAACAACATTAACAATGTCAAATAAACAACAATAACAACGTCAAATAAACAACAACAACAACGTCAACAACAACAACATCAAATAAACAACAACAACAACAACAACAACAATAACAACGTCAAATAAACAACAACAATAACGTCAAATAAACAACAACAACAACAACGTCAAATAAATAACAACAACAACAGCTTCAAATAACAACAACAACATCAAATAAACAACAACAACGTCAAATAATCAACAACGTCAAATAAACAACAACAACAACAACAACAACGTCATATAAACAACAACAACAACAACGTCAAATAAATAACAACAACAATGTCAAATAAACAACAACAACAACACCGTCAACAACAACAACAATGTCAAATAAACAACAACAACAACAACAACAACGTCCAATAATCAACAACAACAACAACGTCAACAACAACAACAACGTCACATAAACAACAACAACAACGTCAAATAAACAACAACGTCAACAACAACAACAACGTCAAATAAACAACAACAACTATGTCAACAACAACAACAACATCAAATAAACGTCAACAACAACAACAATGTCAACAACAACAACATTAACGTCAAATAAACAACAACAACGTCAAATAAACAACAACAACAACAACGTCAACAACAACGTCAAATAAACAACAACAACAACGTCAAATAAACAACAAAAACAATGACAACAACAACGTCAAATAAAGAACAATAACAACAACAACAACAACAACGTCAAATAAACAACAACAACAACGTCAAATGAATAACAACAACAACAACGTCAAATAAACAACAACAACAACGTCAACAACAACAACAACGTCAAATAAACAACAACAACAACGTCAAATAAACAACAATAACAACAACGTCAAATAAACAACAACAACAACAATAACAACAACAACGTCAAATAAACAACAACAACAACGTCAAATAAACAACAACGACAACAACAACAACAACAACGTCAACAACAACAACAACAATGTCAAATAAACAACAACAACAACAACACCGTCAAATAAACAACAACAACAACAACAACAACGTCAAATAATCAACAACAACAACAACGTCAAATAAACAACAACAACGTCAAATAAACAACAACAACAACAACAACGTCAAATAAACAAAAACAACACCAACAATAACAACAACAAAAACAACAACAACATCAACGTCAAATAAACAACAAAAACAACAACAACAATGTCAACAACATTAACAACGTCAAATAAACAACAACAACAACAACAACGTCAAATAAACAACAACAACAACAACGTCAAATAAACAACAACAACAACAACAATAACAACGTCAAATAAACAACAACAATAACGTCAAATAAACAACAACAACAACAAATACAACAACAACAACGTCAAATAACAACAACAACGTCAAATAAACAACAACAACAATAACGTCAAATAAAAAACAACGTCAAATAAACAACAACAACAACAACAACAATGTCAAATAAACAACAACAACAACAACGTCAAATAAACAACAACAACAACAACAACATCGTTAAATAAACAACAACAACAACAACAACAACGTCAAATAAGGAACAACAACAACAACGTCAAATAAACAACAACAACTACAACAACGTCAAATAAACAACAATAACACCAACAATAAAAACAACAAAAACAACAACAACGTCAAATAAACAACAAAAACAACAACAACAATGTCAACAACATTAACAATGTCAAATAAACAACAATAACAACGTCAAATAAACAACAACAACAACGTCAACAACAACAACATCAAATAAACAACAACAACAACAACAACAATAACAACGTCAAATAAACAACAACAATAACGTCAAATAAACAACAACAACAACAACGTCAAATAAATAACAACAACAACAGCTTCAAATAACAACAACAACATCAAATAAACAACAACAACGTCAAATAATCAACAACGTCAAATAAACAACAACAACAACAACAACAACGTCAAA
>OX451740.1:396082621-396085121 GCA_948472305.1 Vicia faba
ACGTCAAATAAAAAACAACAACAACAACATCAACAACAACAAAAACGTCAAATAAACAACAACAACAACAACAACGTCAATAATAATAACTACGTAAAATAAACAACAACAACAACAATGTCAAATAAACAACAACAACAACGTCAAATAAAAAACAACAACAACATCAAATAAACAACAACAACTAAAACAACATCAAATAAACAACAACAACAACAACGTCAAATAAACAACAACAACGTCAAATAAAAAACAACAACAACAACATCAACAACAACAAAAATGTCAAATAAACAACAACAACGTCAATAACAACAACTACGTCAAATAAACAACAACAACAACAACGTCAAATAAACAACAACAACAACAATGTCAACAACAACAACGTGAAATAAAAAACAACAACAACAACGTCAAATAAACAACAACAACTAAAACAACATCAAATAAACAACAACAACAACAACAACAACGTCAAATAAACAACAACAACAACAACAACAACGTCAACAACAACAACAACAACAATGTTAAATAAACAACAACAATAACAACGTCAAATAAACAACAATAACAACAACGTCAAATAATCAACAACAACAACAACGTCAAATAAACAACAACAACAACAACATCAAATAAACAACAAGAACAACAACAACGTCAAATAAACAAAAACAACACCAATAATAACAACAACAAAAACAACAACAACAACAAAAACAACGTCAAATAAACAACAAAAACAACAACAATAATGCCAACAACATTAACAACGTCAAATAAACAACAACAACAACAACAACAAATAAACAACAACAATAACAACGTCAACAACAACAACAACGTCAAATAAACAACAACAACAACAACAACAATAACAACGTCAACTAAACAACAACAACAATAACGTCAAATAAACAACATCAACAAATACAACAACAACAACAACAACGTCAAATAACAACAACAACGTCAAATAAACAACAACAACAACAACGTCAAATAAACAACAACAACAACAACGTCAAATAAACAACAACAACGTCAAATAAATAACAACAACAACAACAATGTCAAATAAACAACAACAACAACAACACCGTCAACAACAACAACAATGTCAAATAACAACAACAACAACAACGTCCAATAAATAACAACAACAACAACGTCAACAATAATAACAAAAACGTCAAATAAACAACAACAACAACAACGTAAAATAAACAACAACAACGTCAAATAAACAACAACAACAACGTCAAATAAATAGCAACAATAACAACAACGTCAAATAAGCAACAACAACAACAACAACAAATACAACAACAACAACGTCAAATAACAAAAACAACATTAAATAAATAACAATAACAAAGTCAAATAACAACAACAACGTCAAATAAACAACAACAACAACAACAACAATAATAACAACAACAACAACAACATGAAATAAACAACAACAACAACAACGTCAACAACATTAACAACGTCAAATAAACAACAACAACAACAACGTCAACAACAACAACGTCATATAAACAACAACAACAACGTCAAATAAACAACAACAACAACAACAACGTCAAATAAACAACAACAACAACAATAACAACAACAACATCAAATAAACAACAACAACAACGTCAAATAAAAAACAACAACAACAACAACATCAACAACAACAAAAAAGTCAAATAAACAACAATAACAGCAACGTCAATAACAACAACTACGTCAAATAAACAACAACAACAACAATGTCAAATAAACAACAACAACAACAATGTCAACATCAACAACGTCAAATAAAAAACAACAACAACGTCAAATAAACAACAACAACTAAAACAACATCAAATAAACAACAACAACAACAACAACGTCAAATAAACAATCACAACGTCAAATAAAAAACAACAACAACAACAACATCAACAACAACAAAAACGTCAAATAAACAACAACAACAACAACAACGTCAATAACAACAACTACGTCAAATAAACAACAACAACAATAACGTCAAATAAACAACAACAACAACAATAATGTCAACAACAACAACGTCAAATAAAAAACAACAACACCAACGTCAAATAAACAACAACAACTAAAACAACGTCAAATAAACAACAACAACAACAACAATGTCAAATAAACAACAACAATAACAACAACAACAACGTCAACAACAACAACAATGTCAAATAAACAACAACAACAACAACAACGTCAAATAAACAACAACAACAACAACAACGTCAAATAATCAACAACAACAACAACGTCAAATAAACAACAACAACAACAACAACGTCAAATAAACAACAACAACAACAACAACGTCAAATAAACAACAACAACAACAACAACGTCAAATAAACAAAAACAACACCAACAATAACAACAACAAAAACAACAACAACAACAACGTCAAATAAACAACAAAAACAACAACAACAATGTCAACAACATTAACAACGTCAAA